>JAFBJY010000030.1:0-45412 GCA_016801885.1 Toxotes chatareus
TTTGGGGGTTTTTGAGCCCGCTGCTTCTGGTCCAGCAAGCTTTTGACTGAGAGACAGGCAGGGGAGCAGGTGTTTGATTGGTTTTTTCCCCGACCACACGCCCGGATCGGGGAGTCGGTATGGGGTAAAAAGGGAACAGCAGATCCTGGCTCAGTCAGGCCCGCCAAACCCCAGCTTCCAATAGCCACCCGGGAATTCAAGGGGGTCATAAAATTGAAAGAAAAAAGTAAAAAAGGAAAAAAATAAAACAACCATTTAGAAATATGATTTGTGAAACAATGAGTTAAATCATTGCATGAAAACCTTTTTAGACTTTTAAATTTGGGTGTTGTAATTTACAATCACTGAGATGCTTTTTAGGAAAAAACCAAATGTTGAGATGAATCACACATATGTTGGCAAAAATCCAGAGCATGATCATTTCAAATTTCCCAGAGTTTCAAAAACAGCAGCTTAAATTATAAAGGCGGGAAGGGGTTTTAATTTTTTTTTTTTTTTTAAATTTTTTTATCTTGCCCCCCCAGAGCCAGGGCGCGTTTTCCCGCCCTGACAGAATGATGGCGAATTTAAAAAAGATTATAAATAGGTTTTGGGGAAAGAGTAGGGATAATATCCGCTGGAAGTGCTTTTGGGGAAAATATGGGGTTTTAAAAGGGTTTTTTTGACGAGTTTCAAATGAGATTGTTTTGTCTGTTTTTTTGGCAGAAGCTCGGACAGGGGGCGGGACGGTCGGGTCCAGGTTTGTTGCCGCTTTGCAGCCTTTTTTAGGTGCCCCGGACCCGGAGACGGGGGTGGGGGGGCCCGGGGGGGGCAGTGGGGCATTTCGCCTTCTTGTTGTCGAACAGTTTTGTCAACACTGGAAGAGGATCTTTCCCCCTGCAAAACATTAATTTATATACCCACCTTAAACCGGAAAGTAACCGCCCCGCTTTCTCTGCGGGGGGAATACAGAGCCACTTGTTTTCTTCACCATTAAATTTTTAAATACATTTGGGGAAAGGGGAAAAGGAAAACAACAAGTGATGGAGAGTTTCTCTTCATGGGGGAACCAAAACCAAGATCTTTCTCCATTTTGTTTTAAAGGGCGAAGTTCCATCTGCCGGTGAGGCACCGCTGCGTTTTTTCTCCGGATTTCCCCCCAAATGTTTTAAAACCCAAAAGGCCAATTCAACATTTTGGGACGGAGACACAGGTTTGTTCAGAGATACGGAAAACACAACCTTGACTGTATTTTGTTTAAAATTTTTTGGGCATCTGCAAACACACATGTTGGCTGAGTTACTTCCTGGAAGTGTGTGTCATCTGTTTACCCCCGTTTTCCCTTTAATTCCTAATAGAATCAGACTTGAACGGTTGTGACAGTCTGAAAAGGTTAGGAGATAATCAATCAATCAACAATCCCCCAGTACAAAAAAGAAATAAAAAAACCATTTAGTAATATGATTTTGGAAAAATGAGCTTAAATCATTGAGAAACCGATTTTCAGTATTTTACCTTTGAATTGGTGTTGACAAAATTATAGAATCATAGGTCCTTTCAGACGAAAGACGCCTCTGTTTTAACTAATGGTTTTTAAAATAAAGTTCGCTTTTATCTCTGACCACAGGAATACACTTTGTCCAGGGGGGAGGAGGTTTTAAATCCGTCTTTGGGACCGCTTTTGTCAGGGTCCTCCCGTCGTTAGTCCTGTTAGGGCCTTTATCATCCAACGTTCAAACATGGAATCCCTTTTCCCGCTTCCCTAATCATTTCATTTTCAGCGGGAACTTTTTCCGCAGTAATACCCGGGTGACTTTTTTAGGTGTCGGATAAAATGGTCGTTGTAAGTCCCAAATGAGGATGTGGTTTTTTGGGGGTTGAGCCGCGCCCGCTTTTTGGGCCAGGGGCATTTGACTGATGAGACAGGCAGCAGGCGGAGAGGTGAACTGATTGGGTTTGCCTGACCGCACGAGCAGCACGCCGCCTGGGTCGGTGAGCCGGGAGGGGAAAAGTGACACAGATCCTGGGCGGAGCCCTGCCAAAACCCCAGCCGGGGAAACACGCCCCTCGGGGAATTTAAGGGGAAAGGGCCAAAAAAATTGAAAGAAAAAAGAAAAAAAAGGGAAAAAAAAACAACCATTTAGTAATATGATTTGGAAAAAAGAGCTTAAATCATTGATGAAACGATTTCAGTACTTACCTTCAATTGGTGTTGTCAATTTTCAATCACTGAGATGCTTTTTTGTTTAGGAAAACCAAAGTTGGGGATGAACACAGTCATGTTGGCTAAAAATGTCCAGAGCAATCATTTCAAATTTCTCGAGTTTTAAAAAACAGCACAACATTAATAAGGGTGTGGGGTTTAATTTTTTTTTTTTTAATGTTTCTTTATCTTTGCCTTCCCCGAGCCAGCGCCGCTTCCCGCCCTGACAGAATGAGGCGATGACAGGGTTTAAAAATGATTATATTAATGATGGTTTTGGGGAAAGAAGGGGGTAATATCCCGGGAAAGGGGTTTTTGAGGAATATGGGTGGGTCTTAAAGAGCTTTTTTTACGAAGTTTCAAATGATTTGATTGCCTTTTGTCTGTTTTCTTGCAGCAAGCTCGTGACAGCGGCGGCTGCAGCGGTCTGGTCCAGGTTTGTTGCTCGCTTGCAGCCTTCTTCTACGGTGCCGCGGAGCGCTGTGACGGCGTGGCGGCTGATGCAGCTGGAGCGCGGGTAGCAGTGCAGGCGGGCGCGCTAACCTTCGCCTTCTTGTTGTCGAACAGCTTCTGTCAACGACTCGGATTAGAGTGATACACAGTTCCCCTGCTAAGACATTAATTTATATACCCACCTTGAGAACGTTGGAGAGTCAACCCAGCCCGCCGCTCTGCTGCTGCGGGAATACAGAGCCACTTGTGTTTCTTTCACCATTAAATCTGTAAAATACACGTTGGAAGTAGTAAAGCGAAAATCAATCAAGTGATAAGGGAGTTTCTCTTCATGTGGAATCCATAAACCTAAGATCTTTCTCCATTTTGTTTTAAAGCGTTTAAAGCTTCCATCTGCGCCTGTGAGGCACCGCTCGTGTCTTTTCTCCGTGATTTCACTCCTAAATGTTTTAAAATCCAACAGAAGCCCAATTCAACGACTTTGACAGCTTAGACGACAGGTTTGTTCAGAGATACGGTAAAAACATTCAACTCTTTTGACTGTATTTTGTCGTTAAACACCAGTTTTTTCGGCATCTGCAAACACACGCATGTTGGCTGAGTTACTTCCTCACAGAATGTGCTGTTTACCCCGTTTGTCCCTTTAATTCTAATAGAATCAGACTTGAATCGAAGTTGTGACAGTCTGAAATGTGTCAGGCAGATAATCAATCAATCAATCACTGCAGTACAACAAGAGATAATAAAAAACATTTAGTAATATGATTTGAAATAATGAGCTTAAATCATTGCATGTAAACCGATTTTCAGTACTTACCTTTGAATTGTGTTGTACACACACTTCATAGAATCATCAGTGTCCTCTTCAGACTGAAAGATGCGCTTCTGTTTTAACTAATGAAGCTGCCTACAGCAATAAAGTTCGTTTGCATCTCTGACCACAGGAATCACATCTCTGTGTCCAGCGTGTGGAGGAGGTTTTTAAATCCGTCTTCGGGGACCGCGTTAACAGTCAGCGTGTCCTCGGCAGTCGTAGCTCCCGGTGTTAGGCTGCTCTTATCATCCGGAGTGACGCTGGTCAAACATGCTGAATCGTCTGTTCGCTGCTTCGGCCTGGAGCATCATTTCCCACTTTTCAGCGGAACTTTTCCGCTCGCGAATACCGCTGACTTTTCAGGTGTCGGTATAAAGTGGTCGTTGTAAATAGTCCCAAATGAGCGACGTGCTGGTTTTCTTGGGATTCGACGCCGTCGCTCCGCTTCTGGTCCAGCTGAAGCCATTTGACTGATGAGACAGGCAGCAGGCGGAGCAGGTGATACTGATTGCGTTAGCCGACCTGCACGAGCAGCACGCCGCTCGATCGGTGAGCCTGCAGGTATGTGTAAACAGTGGACACAGCAGATCCTGGCTCAGTCAGAGCCCGCAAAACCCGCAGCTTCGCAATCACGCCATCGTGGAACTTCATGAAGGTCACATAAAATTGAAAGAAAAAAAGTACAACAAAGGAGAAAATAAACAACCATTTAGTAATATGATTTGTGAAACAATGCTTAAATCATTGCATGTAAACCGATTTTCAGTACTTACCTTTCAATTGGTGTTGTGACACACTTCATCGAATCACTGAGATGTTTTCGTTTAGGTAAAACCAATAAGTTGAGCATGAATCATGTCATATGCTGGCTAACAAAATGTCCAGTAGCATGATCATTTCAAATTTCTCGTCAGAGTTTCAAACATGTTAAGCGACACATTATATAAGGCTGTGTAAGGGTTTGTAATTTTTTTTTTTTTTGGGGTAATGTTTCATCTTTTGCCTCCTGCAGAGCCAGCGCTGCGTTTTCCACCCTGACAGAATGAGTGCGGCGACAGTTAACAATGATTATATTAATGATGGTTTTGGGGAAAGAGTATGGACTGGATAACTGGGCTGAAGTGAGCCTTTGCGAAATATGGGTGTTCTTAAAAGAGCTTTTTGACGAAGCCTAAAATGATTTGATTGCCTTTTGTCTGTTTCCTCTTGACAGCAGCTCATGGACAGCGGGCGCTGCAGCGGTCTGTCCAGGCTTGTTGCCCGGGCTTTGCAGCCTTCTTTCTACGGTAAGCTGGGCCGAGCGTTGCGGACGGCGTGGCGGCGGGTAGCTCGCTATGGGCAGCTGGGGCGACTCCTCCGCCTCTCTTGTTGTCGAACAGCTCTGTCAACGACTCGGATAGAGGATGCCACAGTTCCCCTGCTAAGACATTAATTTATATACCACCTTGAGAACCTTGAGAGTCAACCAGCCCGCCGCCCCCTGCTGCTGCGGAATACAGAGCCACTTTCTGTGTTTTCTCTCTTCACCATTAAATCTGTAAAATACACGTTTGGTGAAGTAGTAAAGCGTAAAATCGGAATCGAAGTGATAGCGTAGAGTTTTCTCATGGGAATCCATGTAAACCTTAAGATCTTTTCTCCATTTTGTTTTAAAGGCTTAAAGTTTCTCCCATCTGCCGCCGTGTGAGGCACCGCCGGTGTCTTTTCTCCTGATTTCACTCCTAAATGTTTTAAAATCCAACATAGAAGCCCAATTCAACGATCTCTTTTGGATAGCGAGACGATGGGTTTGTTCAGGAGATACGGTGCAAAAACATTCAACTCTTTGACTGTATTTTGTCAGCAAACACAGTTTTTTCGGCATCTGCAACACGATGTTGGCTGAGTTACTCTCATGGCAGTGTGTGTGTCATCTGTTTACCCCTGTTTGTCCCTTTAATTCTAATAGAGAATCAGACTTGAATCGTAGTTGTGACAGCTGAAATGTGTCAGGCAGATAATCACCGCAGCACAACAAAGGAGATAATAAAACAAACCATTTAGTAATATGATTTGTGAAACAATGAGCTTCAATCAGCATGTAAACTTCACTTTTCAGTACTTACCTTAACTGGTGTTGTACACACACTTCATAGAATCATCAGTGTCCTCTTCAGGATCGAAAGATGCGGCTTCGTTTTTAACTAATGAAGCTGTCTACAGCACAAGTCTAAGCCCATATCTCTGACCACAGGAATCACATCTCTGTGTCCATGTGGAGGAGGTTTTAAATCCGTCTTCGGGACCGCAAGCAACAGTCACGTGTCCTCGGCAGTCGTTAGCTCCGTGTGTTAGGGCTGCCTACCATCCGGAGGACGCTGGTCAAACATGCTGAATTCCGCCTGTTCGCTGCTTCGGGCCTGGCATCATTTCCCACTTTTCAGCGGAACTTTTCCAATAAGCAATACCCAAAGACTTTTCAGGTGTCGGTATAAAGTGGTCGTTGTAAATAATAGTCCCAAATGAGCGACGTGTTGGTTTTCTTGGGATTCGACGCCGTCGCTCCGCCGTCCAGCTAGCTTTTCATTTGACTGATGAGACAGGCAGCAGTATGGAGCAGGTGATGCCACTGATTGCGTTAGCTCAGACTGTAAAATGAGCAGCACGCCGCTTCTGATCGGTGAGCTTGGCAGGTATGTGTAAAACAGTGGATTACAGCAGATCCTGGCTCAGTCAGGAGCCCTGCTAAACCCAAAGCCGCAATCACGCCATCGGAACTTAGCGGAAGGTCACATAAAATTGAAAGAAAAAAAAGTACAACAAAGGAGAAAATAAAAACAACCATTTAGTAATATGATCAGAAACAAATGAGCTTAAATCATTGCATGTAAACTGATTTTCAGTATTTACCTTTCAATTGGTGTTGTACACACTTCATCGTGAATCACTGAGATGCTTTCTGTTTAGGTAAAACCAATAAGTTGGAGCATGAATCAGCAGTCATATGTTACAATAAATGTCCAGCAGCACGATCATTTCAAACTCCCTCACAGAGTTTCAAACATGCCAGCAGCCACACATTGTATAAGGCTGTATGGCTTGTAATTTTTTTTTTTTTGGGGTAATGTTTCTATCTTGCCCTCCTGCAGAGCCAGCGTTGCGTTCTGACAGAATGAGTGCGGCGACAGGTTAACAACAATGATTATATTAATGATGGTTTGGGAAAGAGTATGCTGACTGAATATCCGCTGGAAGTGTGCTCTTGAGTGAAATATGTGGGTAATTTTTAAAAGAGCTTTTTGACGAGTTTCAAATGATTTGATTGCCTTTTTGTCTGTTTTTCGGCAGCAGCTTTCCGTTGACAGCGGGCGGGCTGCAGCGTCTGGTCCAGGTTTGTTGCTCGCTTTGCAGCCTTCTTCACGGTAAGCTACCGAGCCGGCCAGACGCGGTGGCGGCGGGAAAAGCAGCTGTGGCGGCGTGGCTTAGCTGGGGCTACCTTCGCCTTCTTGTTGTCGAACGCTCTGTCAACGACTCGGATTAGAGTGCTTTTATTTTCCGGCGGGGAAAAGGTTTATTGGGGGTTTTCTTTTTTTTTTTTGAAAGGGAAATTCCCCTTTTAAAACCTTTTTTCCCCCCCAAAGGGGGAAATAAATTTCCCCTTTTTTTTTTTGGGGGAAAGGCATTTTTTTCCCTTTAATTTTTAAAATTTTTTTTTGGGGGACTTTTTTTCCCCTTTGCCCTTTTTTTCCCCCAAAAAACCCTTTGGTTTAAAACTTTTATTTTTTGGGTTTGGGGGGGCCCCGGGAAACCCCGGGGAAAAAAAGGCTTTTTTTGCGGCGGGAGTTTTTTTTTTTTTGGGAACCCCCGGGTGGGCCCGTTTCCCCAAATTTTTTTCCCCCGGGTTTTGGGGGGCCCCGTTTCCGGGGGGGGGTTTTTTTTCCCCAAAAATTTTTTCCCTTTTGGGTTTTTAAAGGTTTAAAGGGATAAATCCCCGTAAACAAAAATTAAATTTTTTAAAAATTTAAAAGGGGTTCCGGGTCCCCTTTTGTTTTTTTTAAAAATTTTTAAAAATTTTTGGGAAAAAGTTTAAAAAAAAAGATCCTTTTTAAATGTATTTTTTTTCCCATTTTTTTTGCCCCAAACCACCTTTTGGTGGGGGTTTTTTCCCGGGACCCCAAATGTTTCCCCGGCCCCTTTTAACTTTTAAATATCAAAGGTGCCGGAAAGAAAAAACCCCCTCTTTTTGGAAAACACCCATTTTTAAAACCCATTTGTTGCCCAAAGGGGGTTGATTTTTCCCTTTTTTTAAACCCTTTAAAGGGGTTTTTAAAATTTAACCAGGCCCCCTAAAAAATTTTTTAAAAAAAGGGGAAAAAAAACCTTTTTTTAAAAATTTAAACACCGGTTTCGTTTGGGGAATTTTTAAAAATTAAAGGAAAAGGTCCCAGCGAAAAGCCCGTGGTTTTGGGGGCTTTAAAATTTAATAAAAAAAAGGAATCCCCTTGTTTGGGGGGGTTTTAAAATTTTCGGGGGCCCCGATTTTCCCCTTTTTTAAAATTGGGGCCTTACCCGTGGTTTTCTTAACCCCTGGTTTCGGGGCACACATTTCATCGGCCGAACCCCCAAATTTCGGGGTTTTCCCTTTAAAGAAAGGGCCTTGGCTGGGGTTTTTTTTTTGGGGTGCCCTTTTTCCCTCCCCAAAACCCCCCCAGGGAAACCCAAGGTAACAATGATTAAAATTAAAGATTTAAAAGGGAAAAAAAACCCCCTTTTAGTAAAAATTGGGCCCAAAGAGCTTTAAAATTTCATTTGTTTTGTTTTCCCCAAAATTGGGTTTAAAAATAAAAAATTTTCCCGGGGGTTTTTTGGGGGTTTTTTTGGGTTTAAAAAAAAGGGATTTCCATGGGGCATTTTTAAAAGGTGTTTGTTTAAAAAATTTTTTTAAATTTCCTTTATTTCCCTTTAAGAAAATTTTCTTTTAAACCGAGAAAAAATCGCCCCCATAATAAAAGGTTTGAAATTTTTTTTTTAAATTTTTTCCCCTTTTGGGAAAGGGGGCCCTTAAAAAACTTTCATTTTAAAATGTTTTTTGGGTTTTGGGAAATGCCCCGGGGTCCTTGGGCCCTTTTTTGGGGAGTTCTTTTTTTTTCCCCTTTTTTTTTCCCCCGGGGCAATTCGCCAGCGGGACCCCCTTTGTTAACGGGCCTTCAACGCCAAAAACCCCCCGTTTTTGCATTTAAACCCCTTTTGGGGAGGGGGTCCGGGGTTTTTTGGGGGAAATTTTTTTCCCCTTTAAAATTTAAAATTTAAAAGTTTTTTTAAAAAATTGGGGTTGAAAAAACCCCCCCCGGGTAAACCCTTTTTTTTTCCCATTTTAAATTTTAAAAAACCCTGTTTCCCCCTTTGTTTTGTGTTTCCCAAAATATTCCCAAAGATTTCCTTTTTTTTAAAAATAGCCCGGGGGAAACCCGGCCTCTTTTTATTTAATTTTTTAAAAGGTTTTTCCTTGGGACCCGAGCAGTTTCGGGGGTGACTTTTTGCCTTTTTTTCCCTTAAAACCCGGGTTTTTTGTAAAAATGTGTTGGCGTTCCCCCAATTTTTTTTCCCCGGGTTTTAAAAAAAATTTTTTAGTTTTTTAAAAGGTTAAATGTCCCCATTTCTTTTTTGGGGTTTCCCCCTTTTCCCAAGTTAAAGAGGGGAAAAAGGGGGGTTTTTAAACCATGAATTCCAAAAAAAGGGGCCCCTAAAGAACCATTTTTTTCAGGGGGAAAGGGGTTTTAACCGGCCCCCCCCCAAAATTTAATTCAAAGGGGTTTTTGGGAAAAAAGGGGGGGGGAAAAAAAGCCCCTTTGGGTTTTATTTTCCCCTTTCCTTTAAAACCCAACCCCAAAATGGGTGTTTCCCCAAACACTTTTTCTTGGGGAAAACCTGGGGTTTTTTGGTGGGGAAAAATGCAAAACCCCAAAAGGCGGGGGGTTTTTTTTTGGGGCCTTTTGGGGAATTTTTTTTTGGGGAAAAACCGGGCGGGGCAGGGCCTTTCCCGAGGAAACAAAAAGGGTTCAAATGAAATTTAAAGGGGGAAAAAGTAAAAACCCCAATTGTTTTTAAGAAAAAGGCTTAAAAAATTTTTAAAAGCATTTTAAAAAAAGGGAATTTTCCCCGGGAAACCTTTTCGTTTGAAACTACCCTTTTTCCCGTTTAAGGGGTTAAAAAAACCCCAATTTAAAAAATTTTTCTGGGGGGGTTTTTCCCCCCCTTTTTTGGGAAAAACCTTTAATTTTTTTGGTAAAGCCCCCTCTGCCCCCCAAAAGGGGGGGGTTTTTCCACCCCCCAAAAAGGTGGTTTTAAAATTTTTTTTTTTTAAAATTACTTTTTTAAGGGCTTCCCGGGAAAATGCGGGGAAAAATTTTTTAGGTAAAATTTTTGTTTTTCTTTTTTTGGGGCCTTTGGGGGGGGCCCGGTTTTTCCCTTTTAAAATTTTTTTTTCCCTGGCCCCCAATTTTTTTGGGGCGGGGGTTTTTTTCTTTGTTGTTTCAACGTTTTTTTTCCTTTTTTTTTCGCCCAAAAAATTTTTCCCCTTAAAGTGGGCACCCCCTTTTTTTTAAACAAATTGGGTTTTTCCATTTTTGAAAAAAATTTTTTAAAATAAATAAAAAAGGGTTTTTCCCTTTAAACCTTTTTTTCCTTTACTTTTCTTTAAAAGTTTTTAAATTAAAGGGGAAAAACCAAAAAAATTTTTTTCCCGGACCCTAAAAAATCCCCCAAATTTTTAAAGCGAAAGTTTTTTTTAAAGGGGAACCCTTTTTTTTTTCCCTTAAAGTTTTTTCCCCAAAAAAAAGCTTTTCGGGGGTTTGGAAGGGTTTAAAAATTCCCCTTTTTAAAGGGTTTAAACCCTTTTGGGTTTTTTAAACAATTTCCCTTTTCCAATTTTTTTCCCCCCGTTCCCTTTTTTTTAAATAAATTTGGAAATAAAATAGCTGTTTTCCAAATATAAAACCCTTTTTGGGGAATAAAAAAAAACACAAAAATAAAAAACCTTTTTTTAAATTAAATTTCAAAAATTTCTTTTAAGGGGGGCCCGGAATAACCGTGCCGGGGAAAAAAGTTTTTTTTTTTTGGGTAGCCGGGTTTGGCTCTACCCCCGGGGAATCCAATTTGGGTGGGGTAAACCGGGGTTTTTTTTGGGGAAATTTTAAAATTTTTTGGGGTTTTTCGTTTTCTTTTGGGGACTTTCCCCAAAAATGCCCTTTTTTTGGGCCCTTTTGGGCGGTTTTCCCCTTTAGGCCCCGGGGCCATAAATTTTTTTAGGGGAAAAGTTTTTTACCCCTTTGGGCTTTTTTTTTTTGGGGTTTTCCCTTTTCCCTGAATTTGGGCCCCCCCGGAGGCAAAGGGTTAAAAAAAATTTTTGATTTTGGGGGAAGGTTAAATTAAAAAAAATTTTTAAAAAAAGGAATTTCCCCTTTGGGAGGGTTTAAAAAGAAAATTTTTTGGGTTTCTTTCAGAATCCTAAGGGGGCCCCCAAAAAAAATTTGTTTTTTGAAACCCTTTAGAAAAGTTTTCCCTATTATTTAAATTTTGGGGGAAAAAATTTCCAACCCCTTTTTTTGGGGGGGAAAAAGGTTAATTTTTTTTTTGGGCTTTTTTCCCCCCCGGGTTTTTTTTTCCCAAAAAATTCGGCGGCCCCAAAATAAGGGGGGGGGAAAAAATTTTTTTTTGGGGGAAATTTGTCTCTAAAAAGGGTTTTTCATGAAATTTTTTGTTTTTTTTTTTTAAAGGTTTTTTGGGGGGGGGAAAGCTGGGGTTTTTTTTGGGTTTCCCAAAGGTTTTACCCCCTTTAGCTTTTGCGGGGGGCCCGTTTTTGGCCGGGGCCCACCCTGGGGGTTTTTGTTTTAAAACCTTTTCCCCCTTTTAAAAATTTGGGGTTCGCGGGGCCCTTGTCGGGTTTTTTTTTTCCTTTCAAGAAATTTGGTAAAGGTTGAAAATAAAATTTAAATTTTTAAAAGGAAAAAACCCCCCCTTTTTTGGGAAAAAAGGGAAATTTTTTTTCCCTTTTCCCCAAAATTTTTTTGGGGTTTTAAAAATTTTTTCAAAAAAAGTTTTTTAAAAGGGTTTCCAAAATTTTGTTTTCCCCAAAGGGAAAAAATTCCTTTGGGGGGGGAAACCGGGGCCCGCCCCGATTTCCCTTGGTTAAATCCCCCTTTTCCGTTTACCCCCCTTTTTTAAAATGTGAAAAATTTTTTCCCTAAAATTTTTTTAAAACTTTTTTCCCCCTTGAAACCCCGGGGTTTAATTTAATATTTTTTAAAAAATGAAATTTCCTTTTTTTGATTATTTGGGTGTTTAAATTTGGGTACGGGTTCTAATAAAATGTTTTTTTAAAAAAATAAAAAAAACCCCCCCAAATGAAAATTTGAAAAAGGGAACCCAAATCCGGGTTTTTTTCCAAAGGGGGAATTTTAAACCCCGGGGCCAAAAAAGTCCTTTTTCAAAAGGCCCAAAAAACCTTTAAAAGGGAAAACCTTCAAACATGAAGGGTTTTTCCCAAATTTTCCCCTTTTTGGGAACTTCCCCCCTTTTGGTCCCCTTTATTTAAGTTGGAAAATCTTAATGGGGTTTTTTCCTGGGATTTTCCCAAATTTTCGGGGCCCTTTTCGTGTTTATCCGGGTTTTTTTTTTTTTGGGGTTGTTTTTTGCCCCGGAGCCCCCCCGGTTTTCCCCCCCGGGTTTGGGGCAGGAAAAAATTTTGGAACCAGGGGGGGAAAAAGGCCCCCCCCGGGAAATTTGGGGAAAAAGGACTTTAAAAAGGGGGAAAAAAAAAAACCTTTTGTTTTTTGAAAACGGGGTTAACAGAGGGGTTGTTTTTTTTGGGAAAAAAAACATAAAGGGGAGTTTTAAAAACCTTTAATTTTTGGGTAATTTTTCTTTTAAACGTTTCCAACCCAATTTTTTTTAACCCCCAAAAAATTTTTTTTTTTAAAACCAAAAGTGGGGAAAAAAGTTTTTTTTTTTGGGGTAAATGTTTTTTTTTCCAAATTTAAAAAAAGCACAAAAAATTAAGGGGTTGGGGAATTTTTTTTTGGGAAAGGCTTTGGGGGTTTTTAAAAAAAGTTTTAGCCCCTGAAAAAAGGGGGGGGGTTTAAAAGTTTTTGGGTTTAAAGAATGCCTGGCCCCCAAATGAAGGGGGCAGGGGTTTTTTTGGGGCCCCTTTTCCGTTTTTTCGAAAACCCGGGGGGGCCCTTTTAAAGTTTTTCGGGGGTTTGGTTTTCCCTTTTTTTCCCGGCCCCCTTTCGGGATAGGGGGGCCGGGGGGCAAAATTTTTCCCCTTAACCCGGGTAACCCCCGGGTTTTCCAAAATTTTTTTTAAACCAAATTTTAAAAACCCGGGGGGTTTGAAAAAAATTTTTTTCCCCCTTCCCAAAACTTTTTCCTTTTTTTTTTCCCAAAAAATTCACGGAAGGGGTTTTTTCCCCCGGAAAAAACCCCTAAATTTTTTTTTTTAAAACCCCCCTTTTGCAAAGGGGGGCCCAAAATGTCCCCTTTTTTTGGGAAAACCAGGGAAGCCCCTTTTTGGGAGACTTTTTTTGGGTTTTTTAAATTTGCTTTTTTCCCAAAATTTTCGTTAAACCCCCGGGGCGGTTTCGGGAAATTTTTCTTTTCCGAAATTTAAAAAAAAACCCGAAGATTTGGGGTTAAAAATTGCAAATTTCAAAACCCCCCTTTGGGAAAAAACTTAAAAATTGTCTAACAAAACCTTTTTAAAAACTAACCATTTTGTTTCCCTTAAACCCTTAAAACCTTTAAAAGAAAAAACCCGGGGAAAATAGTTTGGGAAAACTTTTCGGGAAACCCTTTTTCCTGGGGTAAAATTGGAACCTTGTTTTTTTCCCCTTTTTGGGCCCCCAAATGGGGGGGCCCAAAATTGGGTGTTTTCTTGGGGAGCCCAAAAATTTTTTGGGGGATTCCCCGTTGGTTCCTTTTTTTTAAATTTCCCAACCCTTTAAAACCCCAGGGGCCCCATTTTGGGCCCCGGGTTGGGGGGTCCCTTTCTTTTGTTAAAAGGGGGGAAGGATCTTTCTATTTTCCCCCCCCCAAAAAAAGGGTTTTAGGGCTTTAGGGTTAAAAAAAAAAACCCCCCCCAAAAGAAAACCCCGGGTCGGAAAAGCCCCCCTTGCAAATTCCGTTGGGGAAAAAAAAAGGGGGGGAAAAACTAAAAAGGTTTGGCCCCTTTTGGGGAAAATTTTGTAATTTTTAGATTCCTTTCTTTTTAAAATTTCCCCCAAAGCCTTTTTAATAAAAAAAAGGGTTTTTTTTTTAAAGGGGTTTTTTTTTCCCGGGAACTTTTCAAAACCCAAAAGAGAAAATTTAAAAATTTTTAAAAATTTTTTTTTTGGGGGTTAAAATTTTTTTTTTTTTTTAAAAGGGGTTTTTACTGCGGGGGCCCGAATTTTTCTTTTTTTTTTTTTAAAAAAAGGGGCCCAAACCCTTGGTTTGGGGTGTTTGGGTTTGGCAAAAATTTTTTTGGGGGTTTTTTTGGGGTTTTTTTTTGGGGGGCAAAACGGGGGCCCCCTCTGGCAGGTTTGTCGTTTTTTTCCCCCTTTTTTCAAATTAAAGGGGAAGGGGGAAAATTTCCCCCCCTTTTTAAAAAAGTTTGGCCAACCTTTAAAAGAATAATTTGTAAAAATTAAAAATTTAAACCCCACCCTTGGAATTTTTAACCAAACCCTTTTTTCCTTTTGTTTTTAAAGGGTTTTTTTTTTCCCCCCTTTTAATTAAAACCCCGGGGTTTTCCCAAATTTCAATCAAAATTTAAAATTTTTCCGGGGTTAGATTTTAAACTTTTTTTGTTGGGTTTTTAAAAACTTCCCTTGAGGTTTTTGGGGGGTTTTTTCGGATCCCCGTTTTCCCAAAATTTCCCCCAAAAATTTTTTTTCCCCCCGGTTTTTTTTTTCCCGGGAAAATTTGGTTTATTTGCAAAACATTTTTTTCCCATGCCCCCAAAAAACCCAAATTTTTTTTGGTCGGCAAAATTTTAAACCTTTTTTTCCCAAAGGGAAAAGGTTTAAAGCTTTAAAGGCCCAAAGAAAAAAAAATTTTTTTAAAATGGGTTTAGTAAAATTTTTTAACAAGGGGCCCTTTTTTTTAAAATTTAAAAAAACGGAAAAATCCCCCAAAAATGGTTGAGGGAAAAATCGGGAAAAACCTTAACATTTAATTTTGTTCCTTTGGGTTTTTTTCCCCCGGGGGAAAATTTTTCCCTGGCCCTTTATCCTTTAAAAGGTTTTAAATGGCCGGGGCCCCCCCTTTTTCGGGCCGGTTTTTTTTTTTGGGGAATTTTTCTTGGCCCCAGGGACCGGGGGTTTGGGCCCACAAAAGAGGGGGCGGGGGGTTTTGGGAAAAAATTTTTCAAAATTTGCTAAAGGGGAAAACCCGGGAATTTGGGTTTTAAATTTTTGGGGCAAAAATTGAGGCCCCGGAAAAAAAAAAACCCCCATGTTTTTTCCCCCACCCCCATTTTCTGGGGGCCTGGGGGGAAAAAAGTCCGGGGGGTTTTGGGAACCCGTTTTGTAAAAAAGGCTTCTTTTTAAACGTTTTTAAACCCGGGTAAAATTAAAAAAAATTTTGTTTTTTTTTTGGGGGGGCCCCCTTTTCCCCCAAAAAGGGCCAGGTTCCATTTAAATTTTGAAAATTTAAAAAGTTAAAAAATTTTTGAAGGGGAAATTTTTTGGGGAATTTTTTATTTTTTCCTTTTTTTTAGGTTTAAAGTATGGGCGTTGGGAACGTCTTTTGGGGGGAAAATTTTTCCCCGTTTGTTTGGGGGTTTAGGGGGTTTTTTGGGGGGGTTTTAAAAAAGGGGGTGTGCTTTGCTTTTTTGGGGGTTTTTCCCCGGGGGCCCCAGGTTTGCCTTTGTCAGGCCCCTTTTTCCCAAAACCCCCCCCGGCGTTGGGGAAGTGTGGGGGGGGGGAAAACCAAATTTTTTCCTTTCCCAAAAAATTTTAAAAACCTTTTTTAAATTAAAAAAAAAAACTTTTTTTAAAGGGGAACATTTACCCCGTTTTTCTGAAAAAATTTGTTTTTTTTTAAATTTTAAAAAATCCGGTTTTTCCCTAAAAATAAAGTTTTTTTTTCCCAAAAGGGGTTTTTTTGGGGGAATTTTTTAAAGGGGAAACTTCCCCTGTTTTGGGGGAAACCGTTTTTTCCTTTTCACCCAAGTTTGTATAGTTTTAACGTTTTTCCCCCCCCTTTTTCCCCAAAATTTAAAAAACCCTTTTTTTATGTTTAAATTTTTTGGGAAAAAACCCAAAGGGCGGGTTTCAAAAATTTTCCTTTTTAAATTTTTTTAAAAAAGCCAAAAGGGGAAAGGGTTTTTTGGGGTTTAAAGGGTGCCCCAAAAAAAACCCTGTGGGCCCTTTTAAAACAAAAGGCCCCTTTTTTTTTGACCAAAAAGCCGGCCCAAAGGGGTTTTTTTCCGGGTTTCCCGTGGGGAATTTAAAAAAAGGCCGGGAGTTTAACCCACCCTTTTGTGCGGGTTTGGTTTTCCCCGGGTTTTTTCACCATCCGGTCAAAACCTAACCCTTTCCCTTGGTGGTTTTTTTTCACGGAATTTTTTTCCCTGTTTTGGGTTTGTGGTTTTTTTCCCCAAAAGGGGGGGTTTTTGTTTTGGGGGGGCATTTTTTTTTCGAGCCTGCCTCCCCCCCGGGGTTTAGGGGGAAAAAAAAAGGGGGGGGGAAAACATTTTTGCCTGTGCCCCCAGGGGCTTCAGGGAAAAGTAAAGGAAAAAGGCAAAGATTTTAAAAAGAAAAAAAACCCAAATTTATTAGAAAAAGGGGGTTTTTAAAAATTTTGGAAAAAAAAAAAAATTTTTCTTTTTTTGGGGAAAAACCTTTGGGCTTTCCAAACCCCAAATTGGCCGGTTTATTTTAAAATTTTGGGGCCCCCAAAAAGGCGTGGGGGTTTTTTTTTTTTGGGGAAAATGGGGTTTTTTGGGGGTTTTTTTTTTGGGGGAAATTTTTTTTTGGGGTTTTTGGGGGTTTTTGGGAAAGTTTTTTGGGCTTTTGGGGAAGGTTAAAATTTGGGGGTTTTTTAAAATTTTTTCTTTTTGTTTAAAAACCCCTTTTTTTTCCGGGGGCCCCCCGGGGGCCGGGGGCCCGGTTTTGCCCTTTTATCTCCAGGGGGCCCCGGGGGGGCCCCGGGGGGCGGGGACGGGGGGCCCGGCAAACCGCCCCTTCCCCTGGTTTCAAAGTTTAAAAGGGATGGTTTTTTTTAAACATTTTTAAATTCCATGGGAAAATGGGCCCCCCAAAACGGTTTCGTCCGACTAATTGGGTACTTTAAAAACCGGTCCCGAAATACCCCCCCTGAATCCCTTTAAAAGGGGCCCCTGCGCCCCTACATTTCCTGCCGAATTTTTTTTGGGAAAAAGGGGAAAACCAGAAGGGGAAAATTCCCAAAAAGTTTTCCGGGCCGGGAAAACCCCCCAACCCAGGATGTTTATTTAAGCAAAAATTTGGAAAAAGAGTAGGGGGGAAAAAAGGGGGGCCCCTTTTTTAAAAAATTTTTTTAAGGGCCCCAAAAGTTAAAAAAAATTTCTTTTTCCCCTTTAAAAGAAAATAAAAAAATGGGGAAATTTTTTTTCCCAAAGGAATCAAAATTTTAAAAGGGGGGGAAAAAAAGGGAAAGACCCTGGGAAAAAGCGCCCCCCAAAACTTAAAAAAAAACCCAAATTTAAAAGGGAACAAAAAATTGAAAAAAAAAAACAAAAAGGGGAAAAAATAAAACAACCATTTAGTTATGTTTTGAAACAATGAGCTAAATCAGATAAACCGTTTTTGTATTACCTTCAATTGGGTTGTAAATTCATCAATCACTGAGAGCTTGTTTAGGTAAAACCAATGTTGAGAGAACAAGTCATATGTTTAATAAATGTCCGTAGCATGATCATTTCAAATTTCGGGCAGAGTTTCAAACATACGACAATTTATATAAGGCTTTTGGGGTTTTTAAATTTTTTTTTTTTTTTGGGGAAATGTTTTATCTTGCCCTCCCAGACCAGCGCCGCGTTTTCCAGCCCTGCAGAATGAGGGGGGAACGGGTTTAAAAATGATTATTTTAATGATTTTTTTAAAGAGGATAATACCCCGGGGAAGTGTGCTCTTGAGGAAAAGGGGTGGCTCAAAAGGTTTTTTTGACGAGTTTCAAATGATTTGATTCCCTTTTTTTCTTTTTTTTGGCAGCAAGCTCGGACAGCGGGGGCTGCAGCGTTGTCCGGGTTTTTTTCCGGCTTCAGCCCTTTAGGGGCCACGGAGCGGGGAGGCGGGGGGGGGGGAAGCTGTGGGGGGCGACGGGGGCACCCTTCTTGTTTAACAGTTTCGTCAACGCCCTGGATTAGAGTGTACACATTTCCCAAGACATTAATTTATATACCACCGAGAACGTGGAGAGTAAACCCCCCCCCCCCCTTTCTGCTGCGCGGAATACAGGAGCCATTGTGTTTTTTTTTCACCATTAAATTGTAAATACACGTTTGGGGGAAGTGAAAGGGAAAACGAATCGGGATAGAGGAGTTTTCTTCTGGGGAACTTAAACCAAGATCTTTCTCCATTTTGTTTTAAAGGGCAAAGTTCCATCTGCCGGGGAGGAACGCCGTGTTTTTTTCTCCGGATTTCAAATTTTTTAAAAACCCAACAGAAGCCAATTCAACACTTTGACAGCGAGACAAGGTTTGTTCAGAGATACGGTAAAAAACATTCAACCTTTGACTGTTTTGTCGAAACACCATTTTTTTCGCATCTGCAAACACACGAGTTGGCTGAGTTATTTCCCTTTTACAGTGTTTTCATCTGTTTACCCCGTTTCCCCTTTTAATTCCCTAATAGAATGACTTGAACAAAAGTTGGACAGTCTAAAATGTGTCGGGGTAACAATCAATAAACAGCAGTACAAAAAAGATAATAAAACAACCATTTAGAAATTGATAAAAAGGGTTAAAACTGAGTAAACCATTTTCAGTACTTATTTTTGAATTGGTGTTGTACACACATTCATAGAATCATCATTTCCCCTTCAGACTGAAAAGATCCCTTCGTTTTAACTAATGGCTCCGCAAAAATTTCGTTTTTCGCCCAAAGGAATCACATCTCTTGTGCCCCGGTGGAGGAGGTTTTAAATCCCGGGGACCGCAACAGTCAGTGTCCGGCAGTCGTTTTTGTTAGGCGTTTTATCATCCGGAGTGACGGGTCAAACATGTGAATCCCCCTTTTTCGCTGCTTGCCTGAGCATCATTTCCCCACTTTTCCGGCATGCATTCCCCGTGCTGACTTTTCAGGTGTGGGAAAAAGGGTGGTGAAAGCCCCAAAATGAGGAGGGTTGGTTTTTTTGGGGATTGACGCCGCCTTTCCGCTTCGGCCAGCTGAAGCCATTTGACTGATGAGACAGGCAGAGGGGAGCAGGTGATACTGAGGTTAGTTTGACCGTAGAGCAGCACGCCGTTTCTGATGGGTGAGCTGGGCAGGGTGAAAAACAGTGAACAGAGATCCCCGCAGAGCCCCGCAAAAACCCCAGCTTCGCAATCACCCCCATGTGGAACTTCAAGGGGAAGGTCAAAAAATTGAAAAAAAAAAAAGTACAAAAAAGGAGAAAAAAAACAACCTTTTAGTAATATGTTTTTGGAACAATGAGCTTAAATCATTGCAAAAACCGATTTTCAGTACTTACCTTAAATTTGGGTTTTGGCACACTTCCGAATCATGAGATGCTTTTCTTTAGGTAAACCAAATGTTGAGCATGAATCAAAATATGTTGGCTAATAAAACCGAGCGATCATTTCAAATTTTGGAGTTTAAAATACAGCAGCCCATTATAAAGGCTTGTAAGGGTTTGAATTTTTTTTTTTTTTTTAAATGTTTCCATCTTGCCCTCCTGCAGAGCCAGCGGCTTTTTCCCACCCCTGACAGAATGAGTGCGGGACAGGTTAACAATGATTATATTAATGAGGGTTTTTGGGAAAGAGTAGGGACTGAATATCCGGGGTGCTCTTGAGGAAAGGGGGCTCTAAAAGAGTTTTTGACGAGTTTCAAATGATTTGATTGCCTTTTTTCGTTTTTTTGGCGAAAGCCGTGACAGCGCGTAGGGGTCTGGTCCAGGTTTGTTGCCGGCTTTGCACCCTTTTTTTCACGGGGTTCCGGAGCGGGGACGGGGGGCGGGGCAGCTGTGGCGGGGGCGCAGCTGGGACCTGCCTTTCTTGTTGTCAACAGCTTCTGTCAACCCCGGGATTAGAGGATAACAGCCCTCAAGACATTAATTTATATACCCACCTTTGAGAACGGGAGAGTAACCCAGCCCCGCCTCTCCCGGGGGAATACAGGGACGGGTTTTTTTTTCACCATTAAATCTAAAATACACTTTTGGTGGAAGTAGAAAAGCGTAAAATCGAATCGAAGTGATGGGTAGGGTTTTCTTCAGGAACCCTGAAAACCTTAAGATCTTTCCCATTTTTTTTAAAAGGGAAAAACCCTCCCCCATCTCCCGCGTGTGAGGAACCGCCGGGTTCTTTTCCTGATTTACCTAAATTTTTTAAAATCCAACAGAAGCCCAATTCAACGACTTTGAAGCAAACGACAGGTTTGTTCAGAGATACGGTGCAAAAAACATTCAACTCTTGACGTATTTTGTCGTTAAACACCTTTTTTTTCGGACCCAAAACACACGCATGTTGGTGAGTTATTTCCGGGGAAGTGTGTGTGTCATCTTTTCCCCCGTTTGCCCCTTTAATTCCAATAATCAGACTGAATCAGTTGTGAAGTCTGAAATGTGTCAGGAGATAATCAATAATCAATCACGCAGTAAAACAAAGGAGATAATAAACAACCATTTAGTAATAATGGGGAAAAATGGTTAAACTGAAACCGATTTTGACTTTGAATTGGTGTTGTACACACACTCATAGAATCATCATTTCCCTCAGACTAAAAAGATGCGCTTTGTTTTAACCAATGGCTGTCACAGCAAAAAGTTCGTTATATCTCTGACCCAGGAATCACATCTTTGTGTCCAGCGTGGAGGGGGTTTTTTTAACCGTTTTGGGACCGCGTTAACAGTCAGGTGTCCTCGGCAGTCGTTACCCCCGGGTGTTAGGCTGCCTTATCATCCGGAGGACGCTGGTCAAACATGCGGGAATCGCTGTTCGCTGCTTGGGGCCTGAGCATCTTTTCCCCCACTTTTCCGCATGCAATCCCTCGACTTTTCAGGTGTGGGATAAAGTGGTCTTTTAAAAGTCCCGAGCAGGGCTGGTTTTCTTGGGATTGACGCCGGCCCGCTTCTGGTCCAGCTAAGTTTTGACTGATGAGACAGGGCAGGCGGAGCAGGTGATCCCGATTGCGATGACCTGTGAGAGCAGCACGCCCCGCTTGAGGGTGAGCTGGCGGGGTAAAACAGTGGACACAGAACCTGGCTCAGTCGGGAGCCCCCCAAACCGAGCTTCGCAATCACGCCACGTGGAACTTCAAGGAAGGCCATAAAATTGAAAAAAAAAAAAAGAAAAAAGGAGAAAAAAACAACCATTTAAAATGTTTTTGGAAACAATGAGTTTAAAATATTGCATGTAAACCACATTTCCCTTTCAATTGGGTTGTATCCCTTCATCAATCACAAATGCTTTCGTTTAGGAAAAAACCAATAAGTTGAGCATGAATCCAGTCATATGTTGGCAATAAACCAGTAGCATGATCATTTCAAATTTTTGAGTTTCAAAATACAGCAGCAAATTATAAAAGGGCCCGGAAAGGGTTTTTAATTTTTTTTTTTTTTGGGGTAAATGTTTCCCATCTTTGCCCTCCTGCAGAGCCAGCGGTGCTTTTTCCCCCCCTGACAGAATGAGGCGATACAGGTTCAATGATTTATTAATGAGGGTTTTTGGGAAAAGAAGGATTGAATATCCGCGGGAAGTGTGCTCTTTTGAGTGAATATGGGGTGGCTTAAAAAAGAGTTTTTTTACAGTTTAAATGATTTGATTTTTTTTTGTTGTTTTCGGCAGAACCCTGTTAAGGGGGGTTGCAGGGGTCGGTCCTTTTTGTTGCCGTTTTGCAGCCCTTCACGGTTTTTCCCGGGAGCGGCGGAGGGGAGGGGGTAGCGGGGGCGGGAGCGGGGGCGACTTCGCTTCTTGTTGTCGAACAGCTTTTAAACACTGATTAGGGGATACACAGCCCCCTGAAACTTTAAATATACCCCCCTTTGAGAACGTTGGGGGCAACCCAGCCCCCCCCTTTCGGCGGGGGAATACAGGACCCCTTTTGTGTTTTCTTCACCATTAAATCTGAAAAATACACGTTGGGGGAAGTAGTAAAGCAAATGAATGGGAAGTATAGCGGGAGTTTTCTTCAGGGAATCCTTTAAACCCTTTTAAGATTTTTTTCCCCATTTTGTTTTAAAGGTTTAAAGTTCCCATCTCCCCCGGGAGGAGGCACCGTGGTTTTTTCACCGTTTTTACCCTAAATTTTTTTAAATCCAAAGAACCCCAAACAACGACTTTGACGGGAGACGAAGGTTTGTTAGAGATAGGAAAAACATCAATTTTTGACTGTATTTTGTCGTTAAACACCAGTTTTTCGACTGCAAACACACGCATGTTTAAAACTTCCCACAGTGTGTTTTCATCTGTTTCCCCCCGTTTGCCCCTTTAATTCTTAGAATCAGACTTGAATGGGTTTTGACAGTCTAAAATGTGTCAGGCAGATAATCAATCACTGCAGTACAAAAAAAAGGAGAAATAAAACAACCATTTAAAATAATTTTGAAAAAAGAGTTTAAATCATTGAGTAAACCGATTTTCAGTACTTCCTTTTTAAGGGTTGACACACTCATAGAATCATCAGTGTCCTTTTTCAGACTGAAAAGAGGTTCTTTTTTAACAATGAAGCTGCCCCGAATAAATTTGGGGGTTCATATCTCTGACCACAGGAATCACATCTCTTGTGTCCAGGGTGGAGGGGTTTTAACCGCCGGGCCCGGGTTAAAAGTCAGCGTGCCCCCGGCAGTCGACCCCCGGTGTGTTAGGTTTATCACCCGGGAGGACGCTGGTCAAACATGCTGGAATCGTCGTTCGCTGTTCGCCTGAGCATCTTTTCCCCCTTTTTTTCAGCGGAACTTTTCCGTCGCAAAATGGTGACTTTTCGGGTGTCGGATAAAGTGGTCGTGTTAGTCCCAAATGAGGAGTGGGGTTTTTCTTGGGATTCGACGCCGCGCCCGCTTGGTCCAGCAAGCCATTTGACTATGAGACAGGCAGCAGGGGAGGGGGATTGATTGGTTATGACCGGGCACGAGCAGCACCCCGCTTCTGATCGGTGAGTGGGGTGTAAACAGTGGAAAAGGGGACCGGGCTAGTCGGGGACCCCCCGCAAACCCGAGTTTCCCGGGAATCACGCCATCGGGGAATTTTTCGGGGAAGGTCACATAAAATTGAAAGAAAAAAAGTACAAAAAAGGGAAAAAATAAAACAACCTTTTAGTAATATGATTTGTAAACAATGATTTTAAATCATTGATGTAAATCCGATTTTCAGTATTACCTTAATTGGGTTGTACATTAATCAATCATGAGATGTTTTCTGTTTAGGAAAAAACCAAGTTGAGCAGAATAAAAGTCATATGTTCAATAAATGGCCAGTAAGATCATTTAAAATTTTTCCAGAGTTTCAAAAAAAAGGGAAATTATATAAGGCTGTGAAAGGGTTTTGAAATTTTTTTTTTTTTTTTTTGGGGGCCATCTTTGCCTCCGAGAGCCGCGGCTTTTCCAGCCCCGCAGAATGAGTCCCGGGACGGGTTAACAATGATTATATTAATGATGGTTTTGGGGAAAAGAGTGGATGGAATACCGAAGGGGGCCTTGAGTGAAATTGGGGGGTCTGATTTTTGAGGTTTCAAATGATTTGATTCCCTTTTTTGTCGTTTTCTTGGCAGAAAGCTCGTGACACCCAAGCGTGCAGCGTCTGGTCCGGGTTTGTTGTCGGCTTGCAGCCTTTTTCAGGGTGTTTTCCGAGGGGTTGTGACGGGGTTTGGGCGGGTGGCTGTGGCGGGCGAGTTCGAATTTCTCCTTTCTTGTTGTCAACGTTTTGTCAACGACTGGATTAGAGGATAAAAGTTCCCTAAGACATTAATTTATATCCCCATTTTGAGAACCTTGGAGAGTCAACCCACCCGCCGCTTCTCTCCCGGGAATACGGGACCCACTTGTGTTTTTCACCAAAATTTTAAAAATACACGGGGGGTAAAGCGAAAATCGAATCAAGGATGGGAGGAGTTTCTTCATGTGAACCTTTAAATTTTTAAGATCTTTCCATTTTTTTTTAAAGGAAAGTTCCCATCTGCCGCCGGGAGGCAGGGGGCCGGTCTTTTCCTGATTTACCCAAATGTTTTAAAATCCAACGGGCCCAATTCAACGATTTGACAGCAGACGACAGGTTTGTTCGAGAACGGTAAAAACATTAACTTTGACGTTTTTGTCGAAACCCCTTTTTTTTGCATCTGCAAACACACGATGTTGGCTGAGTTACTCCTCGGCAAGTGGGGTTCATCTGTTTACCCCGCTTGTCCCTTTAATTTAATAGAATCAGATTTGAATCAGAAGGGGTGTCTGAAATGTGTCGTAAGATAATCAATAACAATCACTGCAGAAAAAAAGGGAGAAATAAAAACAACCATTTAAAAATTTGGAAATAATGGGCAAATTTATTGTTGTAAACGTTTTTAGATTTCCTTTTGAATTGGGTTGACACACCTTAAGAATCATCAGTGCCCTTTTTAGACTGAAAAGATCCCTTTGTTTTAATAATGAAGCCCCACAAAAAAGTTCGTTTCATATTCACCACAGGAACACTTTCTCGTCCAGCGGGGGAGGGGGTTTTAACGTTTCGGGGACCGGAAAGTCGCGGTCCGGGGAGCGTCCCCCGTTTTGGCTGTTTTATCATCCGAGGGTTTCAAACATGTTGAATCGCCGTTCGCTGCTTGGGCCTGAGCATCTTTTCCCCCACTTTTCAGGGGAACTTTTCCGCCATGCAATACCGGCGATTTTTCAGGTTGTAAAAAGTGGCGTTGTAAAAGCCCCAAAATGAGAGCGGGGTTTTTTGGGGTTTCACGGCCCGTTTTGGCCCGCTGGTTTTTTGACTGATGAGCAGGTGCAGGGGAGCAGGTGATATTGATTCTTTACCCTGACCGGACGACAGCACGCCCCTGATCGGTGAGCTCGGGGTTGTGAAAAACAGTGAACAGCAGATCCTGGTCAGGGCCCCTCCAAACCCAGCCGGGGAATCACCCCATCGGGAACTTCAAGGGGAAGGTCACAAAAAATTAAAGAAAAAAGCAAAAAAGGGAGAATAAAAAACCCATTTAGTAATATGTTTTTGAAACAATGAGTTTTAAATCACATGTAAACGATTTTCAGTATTCCTTTTTAATTTGGGTTTTGTACACCTTCCTCAATCACTGAGATGTTTTCGTTTAGGAAAAACCAATAAGTTGGAGATGAATCAGTCAATGTTGGCTAATAAATGTCCAGTAGATTCATTTAAAATTTTCCCCAAGAGTTTCAAAATGCGTTTTAAATTTATATAAGGCTGTGGGGTTTTGAATTTTTTTTTTTTTTTGGGGTAAATGTTTTTATTTTGCCCTCCGAGAGCCCCCCCGGTTTTTCCAGCCCTGAAGAATGAGGGCATAAAGGTTAAAAGATTATTTTAAGATTTTTTTGGGGGGAAAGAAGGACTGAAACCGCTGGAAGTGTGTTTTTGAGTAAAATATGGGGGGGCCCTTAAAAAGTTTTTTGACGATTTAAATGATTTGATTGCCTTTTGTCTGTTTTTTGACAGAAGCCGCGGGACAGCGGGGTGCAGCGGTCGGGCCCGGTTTGTTGTGGGGTTTTGCAGCCTTCTTCACGGGTTTTTCCGAGCGGGGGGGCGGGGGCGGGATGCAGTGTGGCGGGCAGCGGGGGGATTCGTTCTTGTTGTCGAACAGCTTCGTCAACCCCGGGATTAGGTGAAACCCCCCCGCAAGACATTAATTTAATCCACCTTGAGAACGTGGAGAAACCCCACCGCCGCCCCTGCTGCGGGGGAATACAGGAGCCATTGTGTTTTCTCTTCCCTTTAAATCTGTAAATAAGCGGGAAGTAAAAAGCGAAAAATCGAATCAAGGATAGCGAGGAGTTTTTTCATGGAACCAGAAACCCTTAAGATCTTTTCTCCATTTTGTTTTGCGAAAGCCCCCACTGCCCCGGGGAGGAATCTGGGTGTCTTTTCCCGTGATTTCAAAATGTTAAAACCAAAGAACCCCAAATTTCAAATTTGACAGGAGACAGGTTTGTTCAGAGAAAAAAAACATTAACTTGACTTTATTTGTCGTTAAACCCCATTTTTTTGCATCGCCACACGCAGTTTGAGATTCCCGGGAAGTGTGTTTTCATCTGTTTCCCCCGTTTTCCCTTTAATTTCCCTAAAAATAAATTTGAATCGAGTTGTGAAGTCTGAAATGTGTCAGGAGAAATCAATCACGCAGTACAAAAAAAAGTAATAAAAAACCATTTAGTAATATGATTTAAAAAATGAGTTTAAACATTGAAAACCATTTTCAGTACTTACCTTGAATTGGTGGTACACACTTTCAAAATACCATGCCCCTTTTTTCAGACAAAAAGATGCGCTTGTTTTAACTAATGAAGCGTTCACAGCAAAAAGTTCGCCTATCTCTGACCAGGAATCAACCCCGTGTCCATGTGGAGGAGGTTTTAACCGTTTTGGGACCGGAAAGTATGTCCTGGGCAGTCGACCCCTGGAGCCGTTTTATTCCGGAGGACCCCAAAACATGCTGGAACGCTGTTCGCGTTCGGGGGCATTTTTCCCATTTTCAGCGGAATTTTTTCCGTCAGCAATACCGTGCTTTTCAGGTGTGGGATAGGGTCGTTGTAATAGTCCCAAATGAGGACGTTTTTTTTTTGGGGATTCACGCCGGGCCCCCGTTTTGGTCCAGCTACCATTTGACTGATGAGACGGGCAGGGGAGGGTGATACTGATTGCGTTATTTTCCCCCCGAGCAGCACCCCGTTTTGGATGGGTGAGTGGGGTTTGTGTAAACAGTGGAACAGAATCCTGGCTCAGTCAGGAGCCCCCCCAAACCCGCAGTTTGGCAATCACCCCCCATCGTAACTTCGGAAGGCCTAAAATTGAAAGAAAAAAAGTACAACAAAGGAGAAAATAAAACAAATTTAGTAATATTTTTGGAAACAATGAGCAAATCATTGAGAAAACCTTTTTCGTACTTACCTTCAATTGGTGTTGCAATTCATCAATCACTGAGATGTTTTTGTTTGGGTAAACCAAATGTTAAAGGGAATCACAGTATTGTTGGCTAAAAATGTCCGTAGCATGATATTTCAAATTTTTAGAGTTTAAAAACAGCATTCTATAAAGGGCGTAAGGGTTTTTAATTTTTTTTTTTTTTAAAATGTTTCTTATCTTTGCCCTCCTGCAGAGCCACGCGCGCTTTTCCAGCCCTGACAGAATGGGGGGACAGGTTAACAATGATTATATTAATGAGGGTTTTTGGGAAAAAGAGTAGGGACTGAATACCCCGGGGAAGTGTGCTTTTTGAGGAAATTGGGTTTTTAAAAGAGTTTTTAAAGTTTAAAATGAGATTGCCTTTTGTCTGTTTTTCTTCAGAAGTTCGCGGGCCGTCTGGCCCATTTTTTTTTGGCTTTGCACCCTTTTTCACGGGTGGGTTTTCGCGGGGGGTTTGCGGCGGGGTAGGGTAGGGGGGGAAAGGGGGGACCCTCCCTTTCTTTTTGTCGAACAGCTTCTGTAAAAGGGATTAGAGGATAAACTTCCCTGCTGGGAATTAATTTATATACCACCTTGGAGAACGTTGAGAGTCAACCCACCCCCGCTTCTGCTGCTGGGAATACGGGACCCACTTGTGTTTTCTTCACCTTTAAAACTGTAAAAACACGTTTGGGGAAGTAGAAAGCGTAAAATCGAATCAAGTGAAGCGAGAGTTTTCTTCAGGGAATCCAAAACCTTAAGTTTTTCCCATTTTTTTTTTAAAGCGAAAGTTTCCCCATCTGCCCCCGGAGGCAGGGGCCGGGTGTCTTTTCTCCGTGATTTCCCCTCTGTTTTAAAAAAAGCCCAATTCAACATTTTTAAAAGGAAAGGGGTTTGTTGAGATACGGCAAAAACATTCAACTTTTTTGATGTATTTTGTCGAACCCCAGTTTTTTGGGCATCTGCAAACACAGGTTGGCTGAGCTTCCTGGAAGTGTGTGTGTCATCTGTTTCCCCCCTTTTTGCCCCTTTAATTTTTAAAGAATCAGATTTGAATCGTTTTTGACGTCTAAAATGTGTCGGGCAGATAATAAACCTGCGTAAACAAAGGAGATAAAAAACAACCATTTAGTAATATGTTTTGTAAAACAATGATTAAACTTGAGAAACCTTTTTCATTTCCTTTTGAATTGGGGTAAAAATTTTTCAGAATCATCAGTGTCCCCCTTTCAGACTGAAAAGATGCGCTTCTGTTTTAACTAATGAAGCGTCAAAGGGTTAAAGTTCGTTTATATTCAACGGGGAATCACATCTCTTGTGTCCGGGTGTGGAGGTTTTAAACCGTTTTGGGGACGGTTAAAGTCGTGCCCTGGGCAGTCGTTACCCTTGAGGCTTTTTTACATCCGGAGTGACGCTGGTCAAACATGCTGAATCGCTGTTGCGCTTCGGGCCTGAGCATCATTTCCCCACTTTCAGCGGAACTTTTCCCGCGCCCGGCTACTTTTTCAGGTGTCGGATGGGTTTTGGTAAAAGTCCCAATGAGCGACGTGCGGGTTTTTTTGGGGGTTTTCACGCCCCGCTTTTTCCACGCCATTTGACTGATGAGACAGGAGCGGCAAGTGATACTGATTGGTTACCCTGACCGTCCGGGGAGCAGCCGTTTTGGATCGGTGACCCTGCGGGTTGTAAAACAGGGGAACCGCAGCCCCCCGGCCTAAACCCCCCAAAAAAACCCGCAGCTTGGGAATCACGCCATCGTGGAATTTCGGGAAGGTCACAAAAAATTGAAAAAAAAAAAAGTACAAAAAAGGAGAGAATAAAACAACCATTTAGTAAAGATTTAAACAATGACAAATCATTGCAAAACGATTTTCAGTACCCTTTAAATTTGGGTGTTGTACAATTCCATCGAATCACGAGATGCCGTTTAGGAAAAACCCAAAAAGTTGGCAGAATCAAGCTTTGTTGGCTAATAAAGGGCCAGAATGATCATTTCAAATTTCCAGATTTTCAAAAACAGCAGCAAAAATTTAACGTGGGTTTAATTTTTTTTTTTTTTTGGGGTTGTTTTATTTTCCCCTCCCAGAGCCAGGGGCCCCCTTTTCCAGCCCTGACAGAATGGGGCGAAATGGTTAAAATGACATATTAATGAGGGTTTTTGGGAAAGAGTATGGACTAATACCCGCGGAAGTGTGCTTTTGAGTAAAATATGGGTGGTTTTGGTTTTTGACAGTTTAAAGATTTGATTCCCTTTTTGTCTGTTTTTTTGACAGAAAGCTCGGACAGGGGGCGGCTGCAGGGTTGTCCATTTGTTGCCGGGTTTTGAGCCTTTTTTCAGGGGTTTTTTGGGGGCGAGCGGGGTGACGGGCGTGGGGCTGATGGTGGGCGGCGGCGGCGGGGGCATTTCTGCCTTTTTTTTTAACAGTTCTGTCAACACTGGATTAGAGGATACATTCCCCGCGCATTAATTTATATACCACCTTGAAACGTGGAGAGTCAACCCCAGCCCCCGCTTCCTGCCGGGAATACAGGACCCATTTGTGTTTTCTTTTCACCATTAAATCTGTAAAATACATTTTTGGGTAAGGAAAAGCAAAAATCGAATCAAGTATAGCGGGGGAGTTTCTTCATGGGAACCATGTAAACCTTAAGATTTTTTCCCATTTTGTTTTAAAGCGCTAAAGCTCCCATCTGCGCGGGAGGACCGGTGTCTTTTCTCCGTGTTTTCCCACCCTAAATGTTTTAAACCAACAGAAGCCCAATTCAAATTTTGACAGCGGACGACAGGTTTGTTCAGAGATAGGTGCAAAACATTCAACTTTTGACTGTATTTTGTCTTTTAAACAGTTTTTTCGATCTGCAAACACACGAGTTTGAGTTACCCCTACAGTGTGTTTGTTTACCCCCGTTGTCCCTTTAATTCTAAAGAATCAGACTTAATCAGGGACAGTCTGAAATGTGCGGGAGATAATCAATCAATCAATCACGCAGTAAACAAAGGAGATAATAAAAAAAACCATTTATAATATGATTTGTGAAACAATGAGTTAAATCATTGCATGTAAACTTTTTTCAGTACTTCCCTTGAATTGGGTTGTACAACCAAGAATCATCAGTGTCCCCTTCAGACTAAAAAGATGGCCTGTTTAATAAAAGTGCCCGCAAAAGTTCGTTTACCTGACCACAGGAATCCACCCTTTGGTCCAGCGGGGAGGGGGTTTTTTTTAAACCTGGGACCGCGTTAACAGTCACGTTTTCTCGCAGTGGGCCCGTGTTGGGCGTTTATCACCCGGGAGGACGTTTGGTAAAACATGCTGGAATCGCCTGTTCGCGCTCGGCCTAGCATCATTTTTTTTTCAGGGGAATTTTTTCCCATCCCATTCCTGGTGACTTTTCAGGTGTCGGTATAAAGTGGTCGCAAATAGTCCCAAAGAGCCGGTTTTTTTTGGGGATTCAGCCGCCCCCGCTTCGGGTCCAGCAAACCCATTTGATGATAAACAGGCAGGGGGAGGGTGATTGATTGCTTGCCTGACCTGTGCACGAGCAGCACCCCCTTTGATGGGGAGCCCCGGGGTATGTAAAAAGGACACAGAGATCCTGGTCAGTCGGGAGCCCTCCCAAAAACCCCAAGCCCGCAATCACGCCATGGGGAACTTAAAGGGGAAGGTCAATAAAATTGAAAGAAAAAAGTACAAAAAGGGAGAAAAAAAACAACCATTTAGTTTTTGGATTTGTAAACAATGAGCTTAAATCACAAACCTTTTTCAGTATTCCTTTTCAAGGGGACATTCCATCGAATCACTGAGATGTTTTCTTTTGGGGAAAAACCAATAAGTTGAGATGAATCACACAGTTCAAAAAATGGCCAGTAGCATGATCATTTAAATTTTCCCCAGAGTTTCCCAGCAGCAAATTATATAAGGCTGTGGGGGTTTGAAATTTTTTTTTTTTTTTGGGGTAAGTTTTTTTTTTGCCCTCCGTAGAGCCAGCGGGGGTTTTTCCAGCCCCTGACAGAATGAGTGCAAAGGATAGGTTAAAATGTTTTAATTAATGATGGTTTTGGGGGAAAGAGAGATAAGTCCGAAGTGTTTGGGGAAAATATGGGTGGTTTAAAAGAGTTTTTTTGACAAAGTTTCAAATAAATTTTTTGTTTTGTCGTTTTCTGAAAAAGCTCGGGGACAGCGGGGGGGCGCAGGGGTCTGGTCCGGGTTTGTTGCTCGGTTTTTGCAGCCTTTTACGGTTTTTCCGGGCCGACTGGCGGCGGGGGCGGGCGTATGGGGGGGGGGCGGAAAAAGGGGGCCTTTATTCGCCTTTTTTGTTGTCGAACAGCTTTACAACGCCCGGATTAGAGTGATACTTTCCCCTGCAAAACATTAATTTAAAACCCACCGGAACCTTAGACCAACCCAGCCCGCCGCTTCTGGCGGGGGAAAAAGGAGCTTTGTGTGACGCCCTGACTGACCCAGATCTGCGGTCCACTATTTTAAACAACCGAAAGCTCACCATCAGAAGGGGGTTTTTTTCCCTGCACAGCCTAAAATCAGTATCACCGGGCCCCCCATCAGTCAAATGGTTTAGCGGGGACCAGAAGGGAGCTATGGTTTTATCCGGATGATAAGGCAGCCAAACCGAGATAACCCCAAAGACACCATTTCCGGGAATGACGTTAAACGGCCCTCCGGGAAACTGAGCCTAGCCCCGTTTTCCCAGGATGGGTCCATTGAAAAGGCCCCTTGTAAATGACGGAGGGCGTACATTTGTCCCGCTTTTTTTTTGAAAGTTTCCCAAAGACGCGCCGCAAAAATTTCAAAAAAAAGTTTGATTGTCCCCCCCCAACGCAAAAAAAAAAAAAGAAAAGGGAAAAGTAAAAAATTGTTGTTTTTATAAAACATTTAAAAAAAAGGGGTGGGGAAAATCAGAAATAGTCATGAAAAAAGGAAGAGGTGTCATTTTTATTTTTCAAGAACCCAAAATTTTATTTCTTTGTACAAAATCAACAGAACCCTGTGGCTGAAAGTTAAAACTTCAAAAAAACACAAGTGGGGGGGAAAAAAAAATAAATAAACAAAAGGATTATATAAAAAAAAAACAAAAAAAAAAACACACAAAAATACACTTTTATCCAAATTTTTTTATGTAAAAAGCAAAGAAGACATCAGATTATGAGGAGTTCGGGAAAAGCCACTTTTTTCTTCACTTGACTGTGGGGAGAGGTGTTGAGGAATTTTTTATCTTTTGTTTTGTTTTTTTTGGTTTTTAAATTAAGTCCTAAAAAAACAACAATTAGGGGATGTTTTTTAAATATATATTTTTTTAAATTTTTTTAATTTTTTTTTTGTTTTAACTAAACAACAAAAACATTTAGTTGAACTTAGGGTCAAGATTAAAAAAAAAAATAGGGTTGAAATTCAAAATTGGGTTTAAAATTAGGGTAAATTTTTTAGAAATTAGACATTAGACCCCGCCCTCCACACGAAGTTTAAAGGAGCCAAAGGAATGCATGGTTACGACCATCGGTAGCTCTTCCCTCAGTATCACACATACCTTTTTTATGTCCATTTATTCAAAAATAAGTCATGCTTTTTTAAAATTTTTTCCAAAAACATTTAAATCCAGATCAGGTTTTTACAGTAATATACCCTTTTAAATTTTCCCGAAATTAAAGATTTGGGTTTTCCCGTCCCCAGTGTTTTTTATCCTCAAAGGGATCCTAGATGATTTTTATTTGGTTTTTTAAAGGGGTAATTTTTTAAGAATTTAAATTCCAGATCAATCTGATAATACTTTTTTAAAAGGTTTATGTTTTTGCCTTTTGATCTTGTAGTTTTTGTTAAAGGCTGGGTTTTAAATTTTTCATTCTTCTTGGGAAATTTTCAAAGGCTTGTATTCTGCTTTTTTATTGTGGGTTTATATTTACTTCCCGGGCATTGATATCTTTAATAAAAAAATTTTGCTTTTCAATCCCCTTTATTTATCAAAAGTAGTTTGAATTTATATCTGTCTGTTTGGATTAATCTTTAGTCCAAACCGCTTAATTTCCTCCTTCTGATGGTTCTTTTTAAAAATTTCTTGTTCAGCCTTAGGTTGTTTATTTTTTTGGGTTTAGTCAAACCCTTTGGACACATCATCAGTAGGGACTCAGGGGTCAAAAGTGTTTTTGGGATTATTAAAACACTCTCACCCGAGTGCAGCTCTCCAGGGGTTTGAGTCTTTTTAAAGTATTTTAAATCTTATCTTCAGTTTTAATAGTTTTTGGCGACCTCTTTTGAATAGGGGTTTTTAAAATTTCTGTTTTTTTTTTGTTTTTGAAAGCAGCCCCCCATTTGGGATAGGTTTGAACTTTTTTGTTTTTTTGAATTAAAGAAACTTTTTTTTGGGGTGTTTTTTAAATTTCAATGTATAAACGTTCTTCTTAACCAGGGAGGGTGGAGAGATACCCGATGGATTGTCCCCCTTTTGATGAATCCAATCCTTGGGGTAGATGTTGGGCTGATAAACCAAGGTCCGCTGAAGAGTTGTAAGGGTGAAGAGAGCTAATCCAGATGTGGTGTTCCACCCATTTCCCCTTTTGAATTCTGAAATCTCCTGCTTTTAACAGAAAACATGATAAAGGAAACCAAAAAAAAAAAAGAAAAAAGGGGTTTTGAGCTACCCGGGTTTCCCTACACCGGAACCCCCGGATATGTTACTAGTTAATTTAACCATACTTTACCAAAAAGCTAAAAAAATTTTTTGGGGGAAATTTTTCCTTTTTTTCTAAAAAAACAAAAAAAAAAAAACGTTTTTAAATTTTCTTTATTAAGGAAACAAGTCAGATTATACTTTTTGTTGTACAGAGAAATGAGACAAATACCATGTAAATTCAATTTCTTTTGTCCTGGAAGGAGGGTTTAGAGTCACCACTTTCTGTCTGTTTCAGTCATGGTTTTTAAAATTTTTTGTTAGATGTGTTTCTGCTTTTTCCCCCTTTTCAAAGATTTCCCCCCACAGACCCCCCCGTACCAAACCTCTGGGGGAGGGGAGTGGGTTTCCCCGCCGAGCAACCCATCCCCCTATCAAACATGTTTTTTTATTGATTTTTTTTTTTTTTGATTTTTTTTTTTTTGTTTTTTTTTTTCTTTAGAAAAAAAAGAATAAAGTGTCTTCCCAAAAAAAGAAATTGTTAAATAAAATAAAAGAAAAATGAATTAAAAAAAAAAGAGTTTCCAAAATGGGGAAAAATGTTTTTTAAAATTTAACCCATAATAAGTTTATAATAAATCAAATCAGGGGAACGAGATCCTGAGGGTTCTTCGGAGGCACACTTTTAAAAGAAAATGTCCTGTGCGCCTGGAGATGTACTTTCTGGTCAGACAAGAATGATGGCCTTTATGTGCCCTATTGATACTTCCAATCTTTTTTTTAAAAATCGTTTTTTTAAGAAATTTGGTTTAAAAGGTTTTAACTTTTAAAAAGAAAGTTTCAAAGGATTTACCCCCCAAAATATTTTTTTTACAAAAAAACTTTTTTAAATAAACATAATATTTACAAAAAAAAAAAATCTTTTTTAAACTAAAATCAAAATTTTTAACTTTTTATTTTATTTTTTTTTTATTAATTTTTAGTGTTTTCTCATTTTTAAGTTTTTTTATGATTTTTCTTTCTTTTACAAAATAAAAAGAATGAACAAAAAAATAGGGTATAGGAACATAGGAAATAAGGGAAAAAGGAACATAGAGCAAGAAGCCCCTTGCCCCCTCCCCTTTTTTACTTTTTGAACCCCCCAGTTTTAGTTTTTCACTCCCAAATATAAGTGAAAAGTCTGTTTTAATCCAAATGCCAAACCATTAAATTAATGTTTTAACCTAACTCCAAGTTTTTAACAAGAACTGTTTTTGTTAGAAAAAGTTTTTTTTTAGTATAATGGTATAAAATTAGGGTTTTAAAAAAAAACAAAAAAGAAAAAAAAAATTTAAAAATAATAAAATAAATAAAATAAAATAAAAATATATATAAAAAAAAATGAATAAAAAAATAAATAAAATAATAAACAATAATAAAAATAATAAAATAATAAAAAAAAAAAAAATAGAAAAAAACTTAGGGGCAAATGTTTAGGGGGAGGGGTGAACCCATTCCGGAAGGAAGTGACGGTCCTTACCCGAGGGTCCCACACTAACTGGGGCCCTCTGCAGGAAGGCGCTTTTGCCATAGCGCACTGCCCCGCCCACCCCTCTTGTTTTTTTTTTTAAAGTTGTGTCGAGGTCTTTTGTTTTTATTTTTTTTAAAAAATTTTAAAAGAAAAAATATAAACAAATCTGTCTTCTGTATTTATTTGTCTTTTTTAATTAACTCAAAACACCCTTCTCAAAAAGGGGAAAAAAAAAAAACCCCAACTAAATTGTTTTTTAAATCAAAAATTTAAAACCAATAAACTAAATCAAATCTTTTTTTATTTAGGGTTAAGGTTTTTCCCCCCTCACCAGGAAGGAAGTAAAAGGGGTTTGGGGAAGGAAGAGCCCTCCCGAGGGAAGGGAAGGACTCCACCCTTTGGTGCTGCACCCGAGTTCCCTATGTTAGTTTGCATTAGCTTTTTGTTGATGTTGATTTTTTCTTGATGTTATTTGCTTATAGCTTTGGTTCAAAAAAAAAAACATCTTATTTAGTTTCTGTATTGTTTAATCTTTTTTTTTTTTCATTTTATTTTTTTCTTAGTCTTTAAATTTTTAGCTTAGGTTTTTGTTGATTTTTTTTTAATTTTGGTTTTTTTTGTTTTAGTTGTTTTTCTTTGTTTGGTTTCGAACGTTTGGGCCCGTATTGTGCCTTCCCCTTTTTAGCACCATCTGGGCTCCGCTAATTAAACTGGGGAGACACCGGGTTATATAGCCCCACAGCCCGCCCTTCCTTTTTTCCAATTTTTTTAAAATCAAACCGTTTTTTTTTTTTTCCTTTTTTTTAGGTTCTCCATCCCTTTCCTTTCCTTCTTTCCTTAATCCATCTCTAAAACCTCCCTTCCCTTTTTGATTATGTTCCCCTTCAGCAGTCCCTATTCTTTGCTTTTCATGATTTTTCCTTCTGCCGGGGGTACCCACTTTGTGGTTTTTTCCTTTATCCATCTTGCTTTTGGAGCCTCCTTATGCCTGTTCCCCTTGCCAACTTGGCTGTGGGTTTTGCCCCCATTTTGCAAGTCCCTATTTGTTTTTTTGATTTGAAATTTGAAGGGAGGGGTTTGGGGGGGTTGGGGTTAGGGCTTAGGATTGGGGGATAAATAGGTTGTTTGGGGTTTGGGGTTGGGGAGGTAGGGCAGGGGTCCCGGGGGACAGCATTATCCAAGGGGGGCACTGGCTGGTTAGGAAAGGAAGAGCCCCCCCTCTGAAGGGAAGGGGAAATGCACGGGCCATCCTGGGTGCCAAATTTGGGGCCCCATAAAATTAGCCTTTAAAAAAATTATTTTAGCTTGATGTTGTTTTGTTTTAGCTTGATGTTATTTTTTCTTATAGCTTTTGGGTTTAAAAATTAGCATCTTATTGTTTTTTACTTAGTTTAATCTTATTTTGGTTGTCTGTTTTTTTTTTTTCTTAGTCTTAATTTCTTTGTTAGGGGGTATTGTTATTTTTTCAATTTGTTTTTTTGTTTTTTTTTGTTTATTTTTGGTGCTTTCGGGGAACGTTGCCTGTATTGTGCCTTCTCAGGCCCAGCACCATCTGTATTCGTCCAATTTAAACCAATGAGAGGGACGGGTTTTATAGCCCCACAGCTCCGCCCTTCCCTTTTTTCCAATTTGGTTTAAAATCAAACCTTTTTTTTTTTTCCTTTTTTTTAGGTTTCCACCCCCCTATCCTTTCCCTTTTTTCCTTTTTCCCTCTCTAAAACCTCCTTCCCCTTTAGATTTTAAGTTTTGCCTATCCTTGCGCCCTTTTTGTTTTCAGATTTCCTTCCCTAAGTGGGGGGGTCACTTCTGTGGTTTTTGCCTTTATAAGCCATCTTGCTTTGTGAGCCCCTTATGCCTGTTGGGGCCCTTTGCCAATTCTGTGGATTTTTCCCACTTTGCAACCCTATTCTGTTTTTTTATTTCAATCTGTTTAGTTAGGGGTTTGGGTTGAAAAGGGTTAGGGTTGCTTACCAACAGGGGTTGGTTTGGGTTAGGGTTGGGGGAGGGGAGGGTAGGGGTCCAGGGGGGGGGCATTATCCAAGGGGGGCACTGGAAGAGGGAAGAGCCCCCCCTCTGACGAGGAAGGGAAGTGCAGGGCCACCCCCCGGGGCTACCCTGGGGTTCCCCCATAAAATTAGCCTTTTGCATTATTTTAGTTGTGTTGTTATTTAGTTGATGTTATTTTGCTTAGTCAGTTTTGGGTTTAAAAAAAGAAAACTTTTGCTTTAGTTTCTTTTAGTTTAATCTTTTTTTCGTCTTGCCTTTTATTTCTTCTCTTAGTCTTAATTTTTTAGCTTAGGGTATTGTTGATTTTTTTTAATTTGGTTTTTTTTTTTTGTTAAGTTTTTTCTTTGTTTGGTGCGGGCAAGCGGGTGTATTTGGCCTTCCAGGCCCTAGCACCCCATCTGCTCCGCTAATTAAATAATGAGAGGACCCGGTTTATAGCCCGCCCCCCCCTTCCCCTTTTGGGAATTTGTTTTAAAACAAACCGCTTTTGTTTTTTTCCTTTTTTTTGGGGCTCCAATTCTATCCTTTCCTTCTTTTTCCCTTTAAACCATCTCTAAACCCCTTCCCTTTTGATTATGTTCGCCCATCTGCTGTCCCTATTCTTTTCTTTTCATGATTTTTCCTCTGCCAAGTGGGGTGCCCCACTTTTCGGGTTTTTTAGCCTTATTTGCCATCTTGTTTTGGACGCTCCCCATGCCGTTGGCCCTTTGCCAACTTGGCTGTGGGTTTTGCCCCCATTTGCAAGTCCCTATTCTGTTTTTTATGATTTGCATTCGGGGGAGAAAAAGGGGGAGGTTGGTTGGGGCCAGGGGGTTTTTTGGCCAAACCCAAACCCGGGGTTTTGGGGGTTTGGGGTTTTGGGGGGGGGTGGGCGGGGGCCCAGGGGGACAGCATTACCAAGGGGGGCACTGGCGGTTTGGAGAAAGAAGAGCCCTCCCGACGGGAAAGGGGGACGGGGCCATCCCCCGGTGCTGCCACCCTGAGCCTATGCAAAATTAGCCCAAAAACATTAGCTTTTGCTTTTATGTTGCTTTTGCTCTTTGCTTGATGAGCTTAGTCACTTTTTTAAAAAAATTTGCCATCTTAGTTTTTGGGTTTTTGTACTTAGTTTAATCTTATTTTGGGTTGTCTTTTTTTATTTTTCTCTTTGTCTTTTTCATGGGTTAGGCATTGTTTATTTTTTTAATTTTGGTTTTTGTTGTTTTGTTGTTTTTTTTGTTTTTTGCAAGGGTGATTGGCCCCCCTCCCTAGCAATCGTATTCCCTTTTAATTAAACAATGAGAGAGTGACCGCTTATAGCCCCACAGCCCGCCTCCCTTTTGGCCAATTTGGTTTTTTTAAAATCAAACCGTTTTTTTTTTCCTTTTCAGGTTTCCAACTCCATCCTTTTCCCTTTTTTCCTTAACCATTCAAACCTCCTTCCTTTTGATTTTATGTTTTCCTATGCTAGCCTATTCTTTTTCTTTTTTGATTTTACCTTTTGCCTAAGTGGGTGTAGCCTCACTTGGCTGTGGTTTTTAGCCTTTATTGCCATCTTGCTTTGGGAGCCCCCTTGCCTAAGTTCTTTTTTCCCAACTTGGCTGTGGATTTTGCCCCACTTAGCAAGTCCCCTGTTTTTATGATTTGAACATCTGTGGGGGGTTTGGTTAGGAGGGGGTTTTTGGGGAGGGTTAGGGGTTTGCTACCAACAGGGGTTAAGGTAGGGTTTGGGGGGGGAGGGGAGGCTGTAGGGGGCCAGGGGGACAGCATTAGTCCAAGGGGGGACTGGCTGGTTAGGAGTAAGGTAAAACCCCCCCTTTACGGAAGGGGGAAAAAGGTCCATCCCCCGGGGCTGCCACCCTGGGGTTCCCCCCTAAAATTTGCCTTTTGCATTTGCTTTTTGCTTGATGTTTTTATTTTGCTTGATGTTATTTTTGCTTAAGGGGTTTTGGTTCAAAAAATTAGCCATCTTTGCTTTGTTTCTGTATTAGTTTAATCTTATTTTGGTTGTCTTGCCTTTTATTTTTCTCTTAAAATTTTTTTTTTGTTTGCTTAGGGGTATTGTTGATTTTTCAATTTGGTTTTTGTTGTTTTAAAGTTTTTTCTTTTTTTTGGTGCTTTCAACTTTTCCCCGTATTTTGCCTTCCTGGCCCCAGCACCATCTGTATTCTCCCAAATTTTTCCCTTGAGAGAGCTGACGGTTATATAGCCCACAGTCCCCTCCCCTTTCCCTTTTTTGGGATTGGTTTTAAAGTCAAACCTGTTTTTTTCCTTTTCTTTGGTTCTCCAACTCCTATCCTTTCCTTCTTTCCCCAAACCATCTCTAAACCTCCCTTCCTTTAGATTAGTTCTGCCCAGGAGTCCCATTCTTGCTTTTCGATTTTTCCTTCTGCCAAGGGTGTAGCCTCACTTGGGTGTGGTTTTTTGTTACTAAGCCATCTTGCTTTTGAGCCTTTCCCTTTCCGTTCCCTTTGAACTTTGGGGTGGATTTTGCCCTTATTAGCAAGTCCCTATTCTGTTTTTTTTGATTTAAATATCTGTGGGGTTAGGGTTAGGGGTTTGTAGGTTAGGGTTTGGGGTTAGATTAGGGGGTTTTAAACCAACTAGGGGGTTTAAAGGTTTGGGGGTTTGGGGTTGGGGGGGGGGGTAGGCCCAGGGTGACAGATTAGTCCAAGGAGGCACTGGGTGGGTTTGGGGTAAGAAAGGCCCCCCTCTGACGAGGGGAAGGGGAAATGCACGGTCCATCCCCTTTCTGCCACCCTGAGTTCCCATGAATTATTTTTAAAAACATTAGCTTTTTTGCTTGATGTTGCTTAGTTTAGCTTGATGTTATTTTTCTTAGCGCTTTGGTTCAAAAATTACCATCTTTGTTTAGTTTTGTACTTTGTTTTAAACTTTTTTTTGGCTTGTCTTGGGTTTTTTTTTCTTTTGTCTTAATTTTTATTTAAAGGGTTTTTTGATTTTTTTTTAATTTGTTTTTTTTGTTTTAGTTAAGTTTTCTTGTTTGGTGTTTGGGGAACGTTTTCCCCTGTATTGTGCCTTCCTCGGGCCCCACACCATTCCCCCCGTCTAATTTAAAAAATGAGAGAGCTGACGCTTATATAGCCCCAAGCCCCCCTTTTTTGGCCAATTTGGTTTAAAATCAAACCTTTTTTTTTTCCTTTTTTAGGTTCTCCACCCCCCTATCCTTTCCTTTTTCCTTAACCATTCTTTAAAACCCCCTTCCTTTTTGATTATGTTTTGCCATCGCGCAGTCCCCATTCTTTTTCTTTTTAGACTTTACCTTTTTGCCAAGGGGGGTATCACTTGGCTGGGTTTTTAGTTTATTTAAACCCTCTTGTTTGTGACGCCCCTTTTGCCTGTTGGCCTCTTTTCCTAACTTGGCTGTGGGTTTTTTCCCTTTCTTTGCAAGTCCTATTCTGTTTTTTTTTGATTTGAAAATATTGGGGTTAGGGGTTTGGGTTTGGAGGTTAGAGGGGTTTGATTAGGGGTTTGCTTTCCAACTAGGGTTAAGGTTAGGGGGTTGGGGAGGGATTTTGGGAGGGGGACAGCATTGTCCGGGGGGGCAATTCGGTTAGGAGTAAGGAAGAGCCCTCCTCTAGAGAAAGGGGAAATGCACGGTCCATCCCCGGTGTGCCACCTGAGTTCCCCATAAAATTAGCCTTTAAAAGATTTTTCTTTTTGCTTGATGTTGCTTAGCCTTTGTTGATGTTATTTTGCTTAGTCAGCTTTGGTTCAAAAAAATTTGCCCTCTTTTGTTTTTGTTTTGACTTTGTTTAATCTTATTTTGGGTTGTCTTGTTTTATTTTTTCTCTTGTCTTAATTTCAAGTTTTAGGCATTTTTGATTTTTTTCTAATTGGTTTTTTTTGTTTTAGTTAAGTTTTATTTTTGGTTGGGCCCCGCCGCCTGTATTGTGCCTTCCTGGCCCTAACACTTTCCTCCGCCAAAAAACTAATGGGGAGCTGACCCGCTTATATAGCCCTACAGCCCCCCCTTCCTTTTGGCCAATTTGGTTTTTGTCCGCTTTTTTTTTTTCCTTTTTTTAGGTTTCCAACTCCTATCCTTTCCTTCTTTCAAACCATTCTAAAACCCCCTTCCCTTTAGATTAGTTCGCCATCGCGGTAGTCCCTATTCTTTTCTTTTCATGATTTTACCTTCTGCCTAAGGGGGAGCCCACTTTTGTGGTTTTTTGCCTTTTTTAAGCCATCTTGCTTTCGTGATTTCCCTTTTGCCTGTTGGCCCTTTTCCTAACTTGGTGTGGATTTTGCCCTTACGCAAGTCCCTATTCTGTTTTTTTTTTTAAAATATCTTGGGTTAGGTTAGGTTAGAGGAGGGTTTGGGGGTTAGATTAGGGGGCTATACCAACTAGGTTAATGTTAGGGTTTGGGGGAGGGGGTGGGGGGGTCCAGGGGGACAGCATTGGGCCAAGGGGGGGCATGGCTGGAGAGTGGAAGAGCCCTCCTCGACGGAAGGGGAAATGCACGGGCCATCCCCGGGGGCCACCCCGGAGTTCCCATGAAAATTAGCCTTTAAAAGCATTAGTTTAGCTTGATGTTGCTTATTTTGGGGTTTTATGTTTTTTTGCTTGTCAGCGTTCAAAAAAATTTGCCATCTTTGCAGTTTTGTAATTTTGTTTAACTTTTTTTGGGTCTTTCCTTTTTATTTCTTCTTAGTCTTAATTTGTTTGCTTAGGGGTATTGTTTATTTTTTTTAATTTGGTTTTTGTTGTTTTTGTTGTTTTTCTTTGTTTTGGGGTTTTAAGCAACGTTTGCCTGTATTGTGCCTTCCCCAGGCCCCCAGCACCATCTGTATCTCCGCCAATTAAACCAATGAGAGAGCTGGGGCCGCTTTTATAGCCCCGTTCCCCCCCTTCCCTTTTTGGGCCCAAATTTTGGTTTTAAAGTCAAACCGTTTTTTTTTTTCCTTTTTTTAGGGTTCTCCATCCTTCCTTCCCTTTTTTTCCTTAATCCATCTCAAAACCTCCTTCCTTTAGATTATGTTCTGCCTATCGCTAGTCCCTATTTTTTTGCTTTTCAGATTTTACCTTCTGCCTAAGTGGGGGAGCCCCATTGGCTTTGGGTTTTTTTGCCTTATTTTAAACCATCTTTTGTGACCCCCTTTGCCAAGTTGGCCCTTTGCCTAACTTTGGGTGTGGATTTTGCCCCCTTCTAGGTCCCCTGTTTTTTTTGATTTTAAAATTTGGGGTTAGGGGGGAGGTTAGGTTAGGGGAGGATTAGGTTGCCAAACCCAAAAGGGGGTTAAGGGTTTGGTTAGGGGGGAGGAGGGGAGGGGGGTCCAGGGGGACAGCATTGTCCGGGAGGGGACGGCTGGTTGGAGTTAAAAAAGCCCCCCCTGACGAGGAAGGAAGTGCACGTCCACCCTGGTTGCCACCCGAGTTCCCCTGCAAAATTTGCCTTTTTAAAAAATTAGCTTTTTGTTGATGTTGCTTAGCTCTGCTTTTATGTTTTTTGCTTGTCGCTTTGGTTCAAAAAAATTTGCCATCTTAGCTTTAGTTTCTTTATTTAGTTTAATTTATTTTGGCTTGTCTTTTTTTATTTTTTTCTTAGTTTAATTTCGTAGTTAGGGGTATTGTTGATTTTTCAATTTGGTTTTGTTGTTTTAGTTGTTTACTTTTTTTGGTGCGGGAACGGGGTGTATTGTGCCCCCAGGCCCCAGCACCATCTGTATCTCCCCCAATTAAACCAATGGGGAGCGACGGTTATATAGCCCTTTCCAACCCGCCCCCCTTCCCTTTTTTGGGCCCTTTTTTTAAAGTCAAACCGTTTTTTTTTTTTCCTTTTCTTTGGGTTTTCCACCTCCATCCTTCCCTTTTTCCTTAAACCATCTCTAAACCCCCCCTTTTGATTATGTTCGCCATCCCAGTCCCTTTCTTTTCTTTTCAGATTTCCTTTTTGCCTAAGTGGGTGTAGCCTCACTTGGCTGTGGTTTTACCTTTTTCAAGCCATCTTGGGTTTGGGATCCTCATGCCCAAGTTTGGCCCTTTTCCTAACTTGGTGTGGATTTTGCCCCCACTTAGCAAGTCCTTTTTTTTTTATGATTTTTAAAATATCTGTGGGGGTTTGGAGGTTTGGTTAGGGGAGGGGGTTAGGATTAGGTTACTTACCAACTAGGGTTAAGGGTTTGGGAGGGGGGGGGTAGGCTTTGGGTCCCGGGGACAGCATTAGTCCCGGGGGGGGGCCCGGCTGGTTAGGGGAAGGTAAGAGCCCTCCCGAGGAAAGGGGGGGTCCATCCCGGGGCCACCCTGGGGTTCCCTATGAAAAAATTCCTTTTTTAAAAATTTTTTTAGTTGATGTTGCTTAGCTCTTAGTTGATGTTATTTTGCTTAGTCAGTTTTGGGTTTAAAAAATTACCATCTTAGCTTTTTTGTTTCGTATTTTTAATCTTATTTTGGCTTGTCTTTTCCTTTTTTTTTTTCTTAGTCTTTTAAATTTTGTAGCTTAGGGTATTGTTGATTTTTCTAATTTTTTTTTGTTGTTTTAGGAAATTTGTTTGGTGTCGCAACGTTGCCTTAAGCTCTGGCCCAGACCCCTCTTTCTCCGTCCATTAAACCAATGAGAGATGACCGCTTTATAGCCCACAGTCCCCCTTCCCTTTTTAATTTTTTAAAGTCAAACTGTTTTTTTTTTTTTCCTTTTTTTTAGGTTTCCAATTCCTCCTTTCCTTCTTTCCCAAACCATCTTAAACCCCCTTCCTTTAGATTATGTTCTCCCCCCCGGGGTGGGGGCCCATTTTGTTTTCATGATTTTTCCTTCTGCCCAAGGGGGTATTCACTTTGTGGTTTTAGCCATAAGCCATCTTGTTTTTTTGGGTGTTCCTTTGCCTGTTTCCCTTTTTCCTAACTTGGGTGTGGGTTTTGCCCATTAGCAAGTCCCTATTCTGTTTTTTTTTGATTTGAACAAACTGTGGGGTTAGGAAAGGGGGGGGTAGGTTAGGGGTTGGGCTTAGGGTTAGGGGGTTTGCATACCAACCAGGGGGTTTAAAGGTTTGTTAGGGGTGGGGAGGGAGGGTTTTAGGGGCCCAGGTGACAGCATTAGTCCAAGGGGGCACTGGGGGAGGAGAAAGGGAGCCCCCCCTGAAGGAAGGGAAGTGCACCCCCCCCCTGGTGCTGCCACCCTGAGTTCCCCTATGTTACCTTTTAAAACATTTGCTTTTTGTTGATGTTGCTTATTTTTTGTTGATGTTATTTTGTTGTCAGCTTTGGTTCAAAAATTTCATCTTAGTTTTTTGTTTCGTACTTTGTTTAATTTTATTTTGGTTGTCTTGCTTTTTATTTCTTCTCTTTTTTAATTTCTTAGCTTAGGGGATTTTTGATTTTTTTAATTTGGTTTTTTTTTTTTTAGTTGTTTTTTCTTTGTTTGGGCTTTGGGGAACGTTTTGCCTGTATTGTGGGTTGGGGTTAGGGGAGGTTAGGTTAGGGTTTGGGGTTTTGAGTTTGAGGAAATTTTGGGGAAAAATGTTTTCATCGTGAACGGATTTTAACCAGGGATTTGGGGAAATTTGTCGGGGGTTTGCAAATTGGGCCGATTCCCAACATTTAATGAAAGTTACTAAACTGGGGTTAATTTACATTTTGGGGAAATTTATGAAATTAAAAAAAAATATACAGACGCCTCCAATTAGGAGATCTCAAAATGTTTTTTTTGTTCGGGGATTTCCTTTTTCACTTTAAAAACTTAAAAAAAGCAGATGAGGGAACGGGCCCCCAGGGGTCGCCGTTTTTCTTTTTTAACCCGGAATTTTCCAACTCTGTGCCGAAATGTGACCCGGGCCGTGACCAACGGGGTGAAATGTTAAAAAGAAGGGGTAAGTTTATCCCCGGAAAACCCCAGGCGGCAACAAAGACGATTTGCCCAGGAAAGTCCTGACTGAGGTTTGGTTTAGGAGGGAAGGGGGTGTTCACCTTCCAGGAAAGACCCTCCATGGGTAAGTACCCCGGGCGATGCCCAGGGAAATTGCCTGACAAAGGGGAAACGTAGGAGCGGATGGGGAATTTTTTGGGTTCCGGGAAATTACCCTATGTAAGTGCCTGAACGCCGGGCAGGTTGATGAGGGTTAGGGGTTTTGGAGGAATGGTTTGGGGGGGCCCCCGAATTGGACCCCCCTTTTAAAATTTGACACATGCCCAGGAAGGTGCTTGACTGAGGGGTTTGGTTTAGGAGGAACGGGGTTTGCCCCGGAATTGGACCCCATGGGATCAAAAACAGCCCGAAGGTGCTTATGAGGGGTTGGTTTAGGGAGTGAAACATTTTGACAACCCCTCTCAACACCTTTCCTAATTACCTCCTGTGACCCCAAAGGATGCAAGGACAAAATGGCCCCCAAAAGGGCAAAGTTTAGGAGGAACGGGGGGGTTACCCTTTCCCGGGAAATTTGGGTCCATGGGGACTCAGACACATGCCCAGGACAGTTTCTTGACTGAGGTTAGGGTTTTGGGGGAATGGTGGGTTCCTCCTGGGAAATTTGGGCCCCAAAAGGGAAAAAGGAAATTAATTTTGGGGGGTTAGGTTTGGTAGGTTTGGGGTTAGGGTTAGGTTGGGTTGTGTTTGGGGTTT